>CM052316.1:3821784-3844690 GCA_028455605.1 Lasioglossum malachurum
GACAAGTACCAGCACCCAGTTGTCGACTGCACCACCTGAGATAACGTCCCCATCCACTACTGAAAGTACGGCAGGACCGACTAGTACCAGCACACAATCGTCGACAGGTCCCACTGAGACATCCTCCCTATTCCCAACAAGTACGAGCTCCGAAGCGTCAACTGCGCCAACTGAGACATCTATGTCATCTACTACAGAATGCTCGGAGGATCCAACGATAAGTCCTGGCACTCAACCGTCTTCTACATCTACCGAAACTTCTCCATCTACCACTGATAGGACAGAGGATCCAACCTCAACTCCTAGCAGCCGACCTCCATCTCGTGATCCTACTCAGGGAACTTCATCGATGACGTCACCATCCTCTACTGGAAGCTCAGATGATCCATCATCAAGCTCTAGCTCGCAACCACCGTCGGATCCATCTGAATCTACCCCAAGTTTGTCTACAGTGACTGCTACAGGAAGCACCGAAAATTACACCTCTAGCATCAGTACTCAAACCTCGTCGTTACCGACTGAATCTACATTACCAATGTCTTCTACAACCACTGAGAGCTCTGATAGTACATCTGTAAGCAGTAGTACTGATCCATCGACAGGATCATCTGAACCACCTTGTTCAGGTACGTCTCCTATAGTAATATTTATTATATCCTCTACGCAACTTTGATTATTTGATAATGTGTATATTTGATACAGAAACTACAGATCCAGATCCGGAGACAACTCCAGGCGATGACGAGTGTGATGACGACGACGATGAAGACAACGACGACAATGAAGATGATTGTGATGAATCCGAAGAGGATGATGATGATAATTAAACACATCACAATTTATGGTTGCTATGAGAATAACTAATACAGGTTTTGCATTCTAATGCAAATCTGCGCTAATGACAATTAATATCTATATTACAGGTATTGAATTGTCAATTGTAAAAAATGTCACGATTAATTTTTATGTATTTTTTTGTTATGCTGTGTTTTTATGATATTTTGATTACGGTGAACATGTATAAAAATTTTATGATCCATCGTGATAATGCCGGCTGCATATTGCATATGTGTGTATTCGCAGTAGAATATGTACGTAATGTCTTATATTATATCGCAATATGTTATAATATACTTTGTTGTATTAAATATCATGTTTAGTTATGAATATTATTTGTGAGAAATTAGGACGGTCATGTCAGTGATATCGTTGGAAATGAATATCATATGTATAATAATTTCAATTTTAGAAGTCAGTGTTTTAATGTCTGTATGTGAAAACCCCGGAAAACAAGAATTTACATTGCATTCAAAACATTTGTTATGTCATCAAGAATAAAGGAGGTACTTAGGTGGCTACATTTAGGTGAACCACCCTGTATACCATCGTGTAGATAGTGTTGGTACAGATTAACAGTGAAACAACATACGCTAGGATGTATTAAATGAAACCACTGAGTCTTTGTGTTCGTTATCTTTTCGCGTCTCAGCTGATTATTGCGGTAGACACGTTTCCCCGAGTAGAGTTCCCCGATCCTCGAGCTAAAAGCACTTCTTGCTAGGAAAGGAAAATAAGTGGTACGCGAGACGACAAATTCGTCCTGCATAGTTCTCCAAGATCATGACAGCTTTCGCCCCGAGAAATGCACAAAATCGCGGTTTCCTTCGGCGACGATTCTCAAATATTTATTTGCTATTGTTTAATTGCAAACTTACCTGAGGAGGCTAAAAAGCTTCCACAGATTTCAGGTAACTTGCGCAACCTAAAGTATGAATCAACGGTGAAACGCACTTATCTCTTCTTTCATGCTATTGTCTTGTTTATCGTTTTTCGCCGCCATACATTTTTCAAGAGCATCAAGGAAAACGCGCAGACGTGCGGCGACGAAACCGCAAGCCCGCAGAACCGCAAGATACGCGAGAGCCGCCGCTTCCTACCTCAATTTTAAATCAAATTTCTTTCGCCAACTATTTTATGCTTTGTACGCCGGTCGCTGAAGCAACACCGATTAATTATTAGATTACTCATTGTCATAGCCGAAGAAATTTTAATTCGAAAATCAAGACATTTCTTTTAACCCAGATCGTTTTTATTCTATGTAATCTTTTTTACATTATGCACATTGAATTGAACATCAATAGGCGAAACTAATAATATTCAAACTGTTTTGAAGACTCAGCATTCGAGTGCAAAGGGTTAATTTACCCATTGACAATATTGAACTAATGACGCAATCCTTGTAACCGGTATCGGGTCGATCGATTAAATACACAGTCGAAATTCACGCCATTAATTAATAATCTCGCGGGAATAAATTATAAAGAATCTTGTATCCGCGATAAGATAACTGTGTACAAATTTGTTCCGGCGTCGTCTGTCACCGCGTGCGAGACGATTCACTCTCGCAAGGAATTTCTTGAACAACGATATGCACTTCCGATCGAACTCGCGAGAAAAGGGGACACGGTGCTTTCATCTCCAGATCCTGATAAGAAATTTGAAATTTCTGGAGTGCCGATACACGCCGAGAACTACCTTAAAAGCTAACCACTCGAAACACTCAGAAGCAGAACCGTGGGTGGAGAAGTGCCTTCAAGCTGGCAAAAATAGCTAATCTATCGGGAGTAAATCGACAAAGGGTAAATATAATCGCTCTAATTCGAGTTTGCGAGTTATTGTCTCTCTGCATTATATCGTAAGATTAATTGGAAACATTATTTCTGAGGTTGTAAGGAAAATCGTCGCATGTCACAATATCTAAAAACTTCAATTTCTGCATTAATTGAGCTTTAGAATATTTACGCATTTATCAGAAAAAGTCATGAAAAAATAAATTCGGAAGGCTCAAAAATATAATGAAATTTTACCGATGTCCGGTGTGAAGAATTAACGATCTAGATTTTAAACGGTGATTCATGTCTTCCGGAAGACCAAAAATGAAAAACCTCATTCGGTTGCAAAAAAAATGGAATTGAAAATGACCCACGCAACGAAAGTAAAAACATTTCAAAATGGCTAAAGAGAAACGGCGAGGATGCGGAATGGTTCCGGCAATTGTTTCCGTCCAATATGTCCGATGGTGCTATGGGTGGAGAATGGTTCTCGAAAGAAGTGAAAATATCTGTGTTTCTATTTTAGAATCCGGGACAGCGCGTACGCAGGTCCCGACTACCAAAAATTGTGCGCTCGACATACCCACATTAGGAGTATTCGCAAGGTTCAGCCCAACCACGGTGCAATGGAAAGGCCTCGCCCAGAAGGAACCGCCTTCGTGATCACGGTGTCCTCCGCGCCAAGTAAGTTATATCTAAATAGCATTCCCGATAATATTTATTGTTCCGCGATCCGTTTTTTCTCGCGAGAAATCGTCTCGAAACCAAATGTCATCTGGTGGCGAAACGCCGATCATCGGTGAAACGATCGCCGTTCGCGATTCTCTGTACGGTATACTCATTGATTTTCTGCTCGAAGAGAGTCGACTGTCTTCGTAGTATAATCATGGTCCGAACAGCGAAATGAATATCGATTGACGCGCCCCTTTCCGCGAATTCTCGCTTTCGTTGCTCGCTCGACCGAAATTCTCGAACATTCTCTATCTCGATTCTGCTGCATATATAAATCGGAAGATATAATATATTTCAGCTTCCTTAGAAACCTTGAACAAACAAATTGATAATCGTTCGAAGACGGGAGATGAAATTTTCCCCGGTGCAACGCAAATACATTGCAACAGGAATAACGCGGAATATGCAATGAGACTTTCAACCATCCAACAAAGTGAACTTTAACTTTCCTTTTGTAGCTTTTAAATAGCACCGTATGGAGATCTTCCTCGTTCTTCTACGATCTATCGTGCGGAGCAAACTAATATCAATATCTCATATGCAGCGGTTTACTTTACAATTATATGTGCAGCGACTCGTACTGATATACGGACACTCTTAAAAAGACGATAACTTTTTTAATACTGGACCACACGATTTAAACTTTTTTTGGGAAACTAGATCAATGAATTTACTACAGGATGTGAAAAGAAATTTTTTCAAAAATTGCAATTCGTCGGAATTGTAGAGAAAATAGTAAATTATGCAATTTACAATATTGTGACGGGGGCCTATATCGAAAATTTAAAAATACAATTTTCAGTATTCCGACAACTTAAAATTTTTTTCAAAAATTTTAGTCACGTTGTGTAGCAAACCAGTTGTTCTAACTTCTCGAAAAAGTTCACAGTGTGTCCGAACGTTAATGGGAGTCACTGTAGATATATTTCTCTGTGGAGAAGGATAGAACGTTATTGAAAAGAATTCCGGGGGAACGGTTCCTGCGGCCTCGAACGGTAAAACTCGCCTCGAGTAACTTATTCGAACCGGAGTTCATTCCATTCTCTATTATTAAATGAATAAACGGGCTGCTGTGGACGGAGACACGAGATGCGAGAGATAAGTACGCGGGAGATGGAAACGAGAAACGCGGCGCGGTACACGCTCGATGCGCTGCAAATATTTATGAGTCCAGCAGCTTTTTTTTCTCCAGAGCTGGGTGCTTATTTGTGTATCAACCGTAACGCGAAGATACCAAGGACACGCGGTGTTCAAGGTGTACTATTAAAAAAAGAACGACTGGCAACCTCCGATCAATGTGGCTGCCTTGAGTGGCAAACTCCGACGTATAGTTCGCCGCGGAGAACCTATCGATGCTCAACGGAGCCCCTTTCAGCTCTGCAACACAAAAAACGAATTGACTCGATTGCTCGGTCGCGGTATCGGCATTTCATTTAAATCAATGAGTAAACGGAACCGGTGTGTAGCGGTACCGATAAAGTACTTTACGATGCTGCATATCTAGCAATGGCGTGGGTGAAATTGCGTTTGTTGTGGACATTTTAGACAAATATAGATATTTAAATATTCTAAAACACAAATTCGAGAAGAGCTGCTGAAAGAATTGCAGCATCCTCCCCAATCCCCTGACATGAATTGGACCGCAGAGTTCATAAAAAGTCAAATCGAAACAGAGAAGAATTCAAAAACAGAATAGACGAAGAGTAGCGTGAAATTAGCAAGGATTATTTACAAAGAATAGTTAGTAATATGCCAAAAAAGCAAGCAATAAAAAATGAAGGACACTCAACAAAGTATTAAGTAATTATACGGAAGGTATAATGTTAGGAATAATTACATTTCTGTTTTATACTAACGCAACTATTAATAAGGAGAGCAAGCCGTTTTTTAGGAGTACATAGTTTATACTGTACTCCAACATAACTCAAAATACACAGCTTAGAATCCATAATTATAGTGTGTACGAATATTTTCGTGACCGACTGTATGTGGAACCCGCACCTTGCTCGCGCGACCCGCGAGATACTCGATAAACCAAAATTTTCGCACGAACACGAATTCTATTTAAAAATCCGGTTAAAATAGAATCGTTTGATCGACCCTCCAATGATATTTCCCTAACGAAAAGGGCGGCGCCTGGTCGAGCAAATAACGACGAGTCATCTATTCTAAGCCGGACTAGACCGCGTCGGAACAAGGCAGTTGTTCTTAAGTAGTCGACATTATGCAAAACGGTTACCGACGAAAACAAATACGCGCTTCCGCGTACGAACGTTTTCCGACAGTGACTCGGTCTAAAGCGGATTTCTGCGGGCGTTCGGCGCCGCGAACCTTGAAACCGTCGAATTTAGCTTTCTCGCAAGTGGAGCACACTATCGCGCCTTGAATTTTCGTCGGGACGCTCGGCCAGTAGAACCTGTTGAAGAGGAGAATTTGCGTAATAGCAGGTTTCGAGCCAAGGAGGTCGCTACTTCGCGAAGTATTTTTATGCGATTCACCTATTTCTTTTCCTTTTTTTTTTTGCGACTCAACAAAACACAGCGCACGACCCGGTTTTTCCTCGTCGCGAGCTACGTCCGGAGATTTTACTACCGCGATAGGTCGCGTCGCCTGATAAACCTTTCGAAAACAGTGGCAAACCTAGAATTAGGGCAACGACTAACGACGTCTGCGTTTAGCCTCGAAACCGGCGAGGTATTTGATGACATTCTATATCGTCATCGCGACGAAGATTACAGGAAATTACTTGTCCGTTGGCAGATACTATGAAACGCCGGAATATCGAACAGTTTCAGCGACGATGTTGAAATCCGAACGTTTACGGTGAGGCCAACGGAGCACGTGGTTAAATTTGGAAGAAATTCGTGATCCAGATGCTGATTTCTAGCAGCGGAGCACGCGAGAAAGGCAATGTGTGTCGTTGCTGGAGGTTGCTTAGGAGCGAGAGGACGACAAAGCAGACCGTCACCCACGTAGATCAGTTTTCGTCACGCTCTTACGGCTACGCGGCAATGCGAGAACGCGTTTCGTAACGTAAACACGTAGTCGGACGGTTATACACCGTATCCGGAGCGATGCTCCTTCGAGAAGCCCGTTACTTCGTCGAATTTGAGCAGCCACAGCTACCTGTGCGCTTCCAAAACGGAAGACAGCGAAGCCGTTCAAACTAACGACCTACAGCCGCCACCGAGCTGCCGAGGGATTGCGTTTCCTCCGGGCCCTGACGAAACCCCTATATCCTTCGGAAACCTATCCGCAACAAATTACTTTTCTTAAGGTGCGAACACACTGCCAAGTCACCCGTGGCGTTTAAACACATTTGTAACGGTGGAAACACCTCTGACTATCCTACGAACGATTTCCGAATGTCTTATGTTACGAAACTGTACGTCAAGCAGTTCCAACTTGTAGACGCGAGTCATACGCGGCACCTTTCCCGCTTAGATTCTTCCCTCACTCTCAGACTTCATCGTTATAGTATAGTAGAACTGTAGAACACGCATACATTGTCACTGCCGCCCCACTCGCTAACTCTATGGCTGTAGGTAGTATGTAGTGGGAAGTATAGTTCGAATGATGTGGATCTTCCGGCTCTCGGAGGGGAATAAGTTGGAACTCCATGCTGTCGGAGTGACAATAACAAGAAAGAAAACTCACGTTTCTTAGCTTTTTCATCTGAGCCTAGTATTTTTTCGTCACTCCAAATATAATTGCACCTTAAAAATTGATTTGTTCCATCCAACGTTGCGGTTCTCGGAGGGAAATAAGTTGGAACTCCCTGCTGTGTGTGTCAGAGTGACAATAAGAAGAAAGAAAACTCACGTTTTTTAGCTGTTTAATCTGAGCACTCTAAAAATTGATTTGTTCCATCCAGCGTTAGATTTTCGCAGGTCTGCCATCGCGATTGTCGCGAGAGGAGCCGTCTCAGCGGGGATCCGAATGAATTCTGTAGGAGCACCGCGAGGCAACTCGATCCGCAAAGTTTTCGTAGCGGAGAGTCCGATACGTTGATACCGCAGTCGTCTGCATTGCAGTTTGCCACGACTACCAGTGTCGTGTGACACACTAACGGAGGAAGTACGATGGCATAATAAATGTCACGTGTACGGTAAGGACAGTCTCGCAGGCAACGTGCCTCTGAAATTATCGCGCAGCACACGCTCGAATGCACCTATCGCGACGATACGATGAGATGCGATGCGCGATGGCGTACACCGCCGTACACCGTTTCGGCGGGAGCGGAGATGCATCCTGATTTCATTTCCAGGTGAATATAGCCAATATTCCGAGGCGCGAGTCGCTCGGAGTCGCGAGTGTCGCGAGCGAACGACTTCTACGCCGAGGAAAACAACCTCTTGCGCAACGATATCTTCTCTTCTTCGAAATCGAAACTACTCGCAAGAATACACTTGGTTTTCGAGTCTCAAATTTTACGTACAATTAAATTATTATAGTTAAATGGTTGGATGGTTCCTGCGAATGCGGAGCAGAAGCTCAAGACCTTAATCGTATTGGCAATGTCCAGAATATGATTCAGGACACTTGTTTGACCTGATCCTCAATCATAAATACTATCCGCCCTACATTATTAATTTTTTTCTAAGCGTATATATATCTGTGGTTGTCGCGTAATTTCACTTTCGAGATATTGCCGCTTAAAGTTTTGGTCACTAATGCTTTGCCATAGGACATCGGTTCGATTATTTTCATGGCTGTTTTCCTGATAAAGACGTAAATCCTATACTATAAATCTCAATTAAAGTAAATAAACTGAAATTTTTTGAAATTGTGACATCCGGCGTTTTTCCCGGCAACAAACGAACACCGGTACAGTTCTTTCAGACGTTCTAGAATTCGACGAAGGAGGAGCGAAGGATGCCAGTGTACGGTCGGTTACCTGCAGATACATTTTCCGCGTAATTTCCTGTCCGAACCAGTGAACTTGACCACGATTTGATATTAAGCCGCAACGGTCGATAATGTTGTCGCCAGGAAAACGAGCAACGATGTAAAAGCGGATTCGTACGGACGCGAAGAAGGGCTCCAGCGAACGGTATAATAATATCTCTCGGATCGCCAGCAAATCGTTGTCACAAGAAAGCGATATAACCGCCGCCGCCGCCGCCGTCTCTCGCAGTCACCTGACCGCTGCTATCTAACGAAACCGGTTGTCGCCGATGCCAGCCATTTTTTTGTTTCTCTTCTTTTTTTTTTCACGACACGCGACGTCCTACGCTCTCACAGGAATACATCATCACCGAAGTGTCAGGCGCACGTTTCGCGCTTTCGAGCCACCGTTCCACCCCCGGGACAATAGACGAATTGTTCCAAGGATAACGAGCGTTTGCTTCGTTACGGAGCACAATTGACCCGGTTGCCACGTGGCGCACGCACGTAGATACGTGCCTTCCAGTCTGTTCGAGGTATCTGTTCAATTTGCGAGGACCATGATCGTTATCCGTGTATGCTCGTTGATTCTTCGTGGAACGGGTCGCAGAAAGATTTCGACCGAAATTAGTTTCTCTGCGTCAACGCTGGAAATACCGAGCGATCGATACCACTGAATTTCCCTTTATTATACGCAAATTTGAATCTACGCAAAAGAAGACGTGTTTGTGTGCCTCCAAGTTATGAAGACGAAAATGAAAGTATAAAGCTGGAAGATTACCACTACATAATATTTTCAAAGACATATTCGGCCTCATATTCCTTTCGTAAGATAGTAATAAATCAATAAATATAAAAATAATCTATTATTACATGTTTTTTAAAGATCAGTCATTTTGACTACTGGTTTTGGTAGAACTAGCTTCGTTTTAATGGACGAACGGTGTACGTTAGAAATTTCCTGAAAAGTTGCAAGAAATGGAAACTAAATTGAATGTT
Organism: Lasioglossum malachurum; assembly: GCA_028455605.1. Classification (NCBI taxonomy): domain Eukaryota; kingdom Metazoa; phylum Arthropoda; class Insecta; order Hymenoptera; family Halictidae; genus Lasioglossum; species Lasioglossum malachurum. The sequence goes on from CM052316.1 coordinate 3,831,015, forward strand.
GTTTCTTCTTCTAATGATTTTAATTTTGAATCTCATCTACTCAATTTTGCTACAAGTGCATAAAGATCCGCAGTCTATTCAGAATGCAATGTAGAGATCACTTTTGTGTACATAGAAAGACAGGATGGACAGTGGCTCTTTAAATCGTCCTGTATATTTACAGTGAAATGTAACACACCCTTCCAGATTAAACTAGTTCCACCGATAAACAGGAGTATCCATGGTACAACGTGAGAAAATCACTATTGAATCATCGACCGAAGTTTTATTTTGTTCGATAACTGCGCGTCTCGAGTATCATCGCCGATCGACCGCGTCGATCTTCGGATATAGCTCGTCATGCTCCATATATCTAATCGCTGATATACATAGCTCGATTCACGCTAACTTTTGCGATCTGACAAAGCGAAGGCGAAGACGAAGAGTTCTCTACGGTGCGTTACGCGATACAGTTTATTAACGTGTGCTCGAATGCGCAACGATAATCACGGATACCGCCCTTCCTCACTACCATCTTCGGTCAGGTTCCGAGAGCATTTCTTTCGTAATTCCGCTGGCCGTTCCTTTCCCTCGCCACACAACCGCTCGCAAATTAATATACGCCTTTCGTTTCAGCGTAGGAGCGATCGTTGTCGTGTCGCACAGCGGAGCATTTGTCCCGAAAATGCGCTGTGAAAAGTCAATTTTAAAAATTCTATATATGTGCATGTATAGCAAATTTGAGTGGATGAAATTAAAAATTGTTGAAAAATTTCAAAAATTGAAGACGTCAACATATGATTTCTCTATTAAAATCTAAAAAGATTCCACGAAAACTAGGAATCTCAAGCTTCAATCCTTTACACTCAGAATAATTTCATTCTACATGATTTTTTTTTTTTCGTTTTATGCATATTAAGCTGATACAATTTACTCATGCAATAGTCAAATGTTTTATAAATTTTCGTTTTTGATGAAATTCGATGTTCGTTCAGCCAAAAATCCAATCATCGAGAATGATTCGAAGCGTATATCCGATTTTGGACGTCCGCGGATAATCCCGGTATATCCTCGGTCGTAGTTCATAGCGTGTCGACATCGCGCGAGCGATACCGTAATAAATTCGCCGATAGAATAAACCGGAAACTGTGAAACGCAGCTCGAGCGATCACATTAAATAAACAAGGTCTCGGCCGGAGAGAAATAAATAAACTACGGATTAAAGAGGCGGCGCGGATTGCGTTTCTGCAAACGAGAGTATTGTTCGATCGTGCTTCCATTATTCAAGATCTCGGCCGTTCTCGTTGAGAAGAAATCGTTTTACCCTTGTCCCTTTCTTCGTCGCGGTTAATTTTACCGAATCGGCATTTTTATAACGCTGAGTACGCGGAGAACGTACATGTGTTCGAGACGAGAGACGAAATTCAAGTGAGAGAATGAGTGCATATACCGCGCGGCGGATTCCGAAGCAGTCATTCGTGCGATGGTGCAACGGTAAAAAATTCTGTAAAAACGAGCTTGATTTTGTAGCAGGTAGAATCCGTGGCATCGCGCGCCGTTCTTATTTCGTCGCGAAAAAGAGGAGCAATCGATGAGAAGGCGGTCTACACCTATCGCCGGATAAATTTCGTGACGGCGCAGGTTCGGTTCGTGGAAAAAGCTCGTGGCGCAAGATAACGTCAGCGAAAATTGATCGAGCGGGAATATTTGCGAGAATTTGAATAGCACGTAAAATCGGGGCGCCGCCATGCGCCGCGCCGTTGGGCGTCGAGGCGATCGAGTGCTGCATTGGCGTCCCGACGCGACGACCTGGCTCCGCCAGGTACGTAACTATTGCACATGATTGCCGGCTCGCGCGAAAGAGACCCGGTCACACGAACACGTTCGGATTTCTTGGCTCCGTGTCCGCTCGTATACAGGTGCAAACCTGTTGGTCGCTTTTACCTGCTCGATCGATGGTCTACAAAAGCGAAATACGTATCCGGGCGATCGGATGTACGCGTGGGAAGTCTGACGTCACGAGCAGTCTTCTTCTCTTCAGAATACAAACCAAGGTTGCCCCTCGAAGGTCGGAAGAGAACGAAGGGGGAAACGTCGCGAATCCCCGAAAGGGGATTTGGATCTCGGGTCGGAACGAACGCCGAGCTACGGGATCCGGAGAGGATATATTCCACTCCTCCAGTCGTAAATAGATAAGCTGATTCGAGAGTAGAGAAGCGACCCTCTGTTTCAGCCAACAAAGGAACGCCGCGACACAGCCGGAACTGTGCCTAATTGCTTCGACAACAGAGATTTGCTCGGCGATATCGTCTCGGGTGATTGTCTCCAGACACAAAGCGGACATCGGGGAACTTGAAATTCTTCTCGCGCGTCGAACCTCCTACCACCTCCAGCCCGATAAATCCCCCAAAGCTAAAAGCTAGACCATTCTACGAAAACCAAGCCGAGGTGTCTAAATTAAACCCTCTCGCGCTCGCATCCATTGGTGATCAATACTTTAACCCTTTGCATGTTTTCACAGAAATCGATTTTTCCAATATCCTCAGGTAGTAGACAAATTTGAGACGATGCGTATCAAGCCAAGAATCATCAAGAACGATCACAATTATCTTGTAATTCTGCAAGTTTAACACAGATCTCCAAAGTTAAAAAACGTTGGTACTTTCATACAAAAAAGAAATCGTCGCTGAAAGCTTTTCGACAGTCGGAGCCACTAATTATATTCCGTGACGACGGGCACCGTTCGAAAGATAGCATCCACGAAACCTGCGACCGATTTCTAGAACGCGTCGGAAGTGCCGCCGGAACCAGAGGATTGCTCGATCTAATGAAAAATCCGATCGAATCCTAAACGATTGATCGACGACAGATACACGTCGGCCGGCGATCGTCTCAGACTTGCACGCACAAACGAGCCCCGTCGACCATCGAAATAGACTCTAGTTTCCGGTCGAACTGGCAGCGATCGTTCCGCATAATTAGCTTGCGGTGGTCTCGTTACCTTCTGCTCGGTCAGGGAGACAAGAGCGACGGTCAGAGGGTCGCGCGTTCACGAAGAACGCGGGGGTGCGGGTGGTTCCGCGAATCGGCGATTCACGAAACGGGGCCGATTCAGCCACGCGCGGACAGGATATTGATCGTTCGAAGAACTGGATCGTGTCCCGCGATCGAAGATGCTCGTAAGAAGACGGACGAGCGGATAACTGTCCAGGGAGGGCGCGTTCACACCGGAATCGATAACCGCGAGAGAAGCAGCCGCAGGAGGGGGCAATTCCGCGATCACCGCGATGTACGACGTTGGTCGTGGCCAGGAACGCGTTTTCCAACGTGATCCTGGCTTTTATCGAGCGGATCGCGGGCGTCCCAAAACAAAATAGAATGTACATTGACACTGTGAAGAATTGTGGGGACTCACCTGTGTGTTTGTCCGGCGGCCGGCGCAGCTCCGCTCGAGGGATGGTTACGAAATTCCCGGCGCCACGACTTCCGGTATCAATCGTTGGCTTCCGACATTCGGTTCGGACGTGTTTGAAAATCACTGTGCGTCGAGGATAGGGGAGAGAAAGCGCGCGGATAACACTAAGAGAGAGAGAGAGAGAGAGAGAGAGGGAGAGAGAGAGAGAGAGAGAGAGAGAACGTCGAGAGCGTGGAGGGATGCAGGAGGAGGAGAACAGCGAGGTGTGAGGTAGCGTGATAACAGATAGCCGTGTCGCGACGGAACAGTGCCGTGACGTAAATTCGCGTGGACAGTTGACGGTGTTCGATTGCGGCGCGACTAGTCCCGGTGAGAGCACTGGACACGCGGTGGCTCTCTATCACAGCGGCATTTTCACTGAGGAAACACCGAGGCCAGAAAGCGAGAGGCCCGCGACCAAGCGGAAAACCCCCCAGCCGGATCTCGTTTTCGTAAACGCTCGACTCCGACTATCCGTGTATCGGGAGCGACCCGTGGCTCGAGCGCAAGCGCGACGCTCAACAACGCGCAAGCGTCACCGTTCGCTGACGACGCTCTGCTCCGTTCGGCACCGCTCCGCTCCGCTCTGCTCTGCTCTGCTCTTATCAGCGCACCGCTCCGCTGACGCTAGAAACGAGGGAGATCCGCTGGCGCTGTCGCGGTGCCACCGCACGAGGCGCGCCACACACGACGCGACGCCGACGACGCTACCTTTTGCCCTTTAAACAGGACCGAGCAGAACGCTTGCGCGTCCGCCGGGCTATCAACACCCGAGGGGCGAGAACATCTCCCCTTCCCTCCTCCACCCCAGACCGATCCTTCCCCGATACTCCAATTACGCCTTCGAGGGGTTCTCTGCCCTTGGGACGCACACTCGAAGGTTTATCTCGTCATTTTCTTTCGGGAGAACCGCTATCGTCTACGTGGGAAACAGGTGTGGGTGGTTCGTGCGGTCAACAAATACAAAGCTTATCTTTCTATACACCTCCGAGAGATGTTTACGGTTTCGTAATAGGACTCGATAAGTCGTTGTGACAGTCTGCGCGGAAATATCGCCGTAATTTTATCTGGTATGTCCATATCGATTTCATAATTACTGTAACAGTTTATAATCCATGGCTGTTGCTAACAGAGGACAGTACCTCGCTGACAATTAACTTTGCAATGTTTCTTTCGCTTTTTTAATATTAGAAAGTAACAAAAAAATTGTCGCTGCGCGATTCCTACGCGATATTAGTTAAAAATGATTTGCGATCTACGAAAAGAAACTAACTCAAGAAAAGTTTCACTTCAAAAAGGCAATTTGTTTCACGCGTTAGCCGCGAATGCCAAGGAACGACCTTTTCGCAGAACCGTAAGCGATTGTGTCGTATGACATAATTCTTCGAGCCTTTCGATAAATAAGCTTTATCACCGGCCTTCTTATCGGTGTTGCCATTGCAAACGGTAGCACGGCTCTTCTGACTGGAGCGATTTCGAGTTGCGAGGGGATTCCACGATAGAAAGGGTTTCCATGTTTGCTAAAGAGAATCTTGTTTTAATCGATGACTGCTTTGATACACGCGTGGACATGCGGTAGAAATCCGATCAGGCGATCCCATTCGCTCGGAAGATTCTTCGAATCTCGACTGGATCGAGCACGTGAGAAGAATTCGCGATGAATCCATCCAGCGAAATGACGGTCTCTAACCGTGATCTATGACGGATCCGGAATGGGAATTTGAGGTGTACGACCTTCCAGCATGTTGTGGAGAAGAATACCAATTTCCTGTGACCAGATCACGGACCAGAAACACGTTAAATTAATAAACCGAGAGTGGGGGCCGTTCTCTCACATGTACAGTGGGTGTACATAGTATTCGCGTACCTTTTAATATACTTTTAGAATTTCAATTTACGAAATAATTGAATACAATATCATTGAATTAGTTTGTAATTATAATTCGTCAAGTAATGCATGTACAAGGTTTCATCGAAATCGATCAAGGTTGTCATGAAACCTAAAAAAAATTGATTGAAAATAACAAAAATTGTAAGAATCTGCGATTTAAATGAATCGCAATGAAACTTTGTACATGTACATAACTTATTTAGATTTACGAAATAAATGTTTTCAATTTTCATTACAGGCACAGATAAAAAATGTCTAACTTCTCAAAAAAGACTCAAGCTGTTGGATCAGTTTTGAAGAAGTTATTCGTTTTTGAAAGGTGTACGAATACTTTGTACACCCACTGTGTACAGATATGAAGGCGCTACCTCTTCTCGCTGAGCCCGCAATCTATCGATAATCGGTTCGTTAAAGTTGGGATCGTTGCTCGGATCCTCCGAGATACCATCGTCGCTTCTGGACACTTGCGGTACACGAGCGATATAAATCTGTTTGATGGCATCCAAGACGGCCGAAGGTCTCGCCTGAGGGAATTGCAAATCTATCGAGGAGAATGAATCGGCGCCGGCTGGTACCGCTAACGGCTTCTCTAAATCTATACATTTCCCGCCGCTGAGGCATTCCGCGAACAGAAAAATATGTGACAACGGTATTTAAAAGGCACACCGATTATATTATGCTAGTCGAAATAACTCACGGAAGTTGCGTGCCAAATCCACAATGAGATAACAAGTCTTTGGTTTTCCGCGCCACAGTCTTATCTTTCGAGGAGTGATAATAAAGGCCTGCCCCTAGGATATGAGCCACGGCTCTTAACGTCTTCCCAATTAATTCCTTCCTATTCAGATCGAAATCCTATCGCGAGATCAACGAAACGTGTTATTCGATCGTTGGAAAAAATACTTCCACCGCAAGTCCGGCAAAATACCTTGAATTTATCGTATTTTCCTCCTACGATATAGAGTTTTATCGGAAAAGGATCAACCTCCTTTTCCAACGTTTTCTTTCGATCGTTCAGTTGGCGCGTCTTAAGTTCCTGAATGATTTTATCCTCATAAGCCATCTTCATCGCGTTTCGAACTACGGATAACGTTTCTTCGAACGAACACCATAAAATTTCCGGTTGTGACAAATCCAGCATCATCAGTATCGTGAGATGATGAGGCGAATGAGTCAAAGACGAGCCTGTCATGGCAGCGGACACCAACGAAGACGTTAAATGACCCACTTCCCAAACGTGTACGATATTCTTGATCTGTATCAACGAGAAGAAAATGAGCAAATTCCTTTTTTCACTAAATCATTGATGAATTTCTTTTGCTACTTAAGTAATCCACGATTTGAAATTTAGCGAAAAGGAAAGCTTACTAAGCTCTTCCCGGCTTTACGCCCGAAAGAATAATCGATCGCGATGGTGGGCTTCGGCGTTTCCTCTTTCTCGAGAAATCGATATATCATCGTCGTTTTACCCTAAAAAGAAATCGTATCTCTTGTTTCAAGTCCCTCAAAAATATTCCATATTTTTGTCTCGGTAGATTATTGAATTTTCCTCTGAGCTGAGATCTCGCTACGTACAACTTTCTTGGAACCAACAATGATGATGGAACGTTCATGGGTTTCGTCAGGATCGTTTTTACGACGCTGTTCTTCCTCTAAACAGAGCCGCACCGCCGCGTCTCTCATATTTTCGTCGCTAAAAAAAGAATTGCGATCACAGAACCATTTGCTACCATTTTCAGAGCAGGTTTTCTGATCTATCACTAGACAGCGGATCTTTATGCGAAATAATCATTTTCCACCTGAACTGCATAATACTTAAATAAACAACATAAATCAATTTTTATTCAGTACACTATTTCAATGCAAAATAAATCATTGCTAGTGTAGACTTTGCTTACGCTTGAAACACTAAATTTAATGTTTCCAGATTTTAAGAACTGTATGCGAGTTAAAAGTTAATACATTTAACAGTTTATCAGGTCGATACATACACAGTACAACTGTTATACACAGTTCTACTGTTTTAAATTACATTTATCAATTGTTATCATAAATGCACGAAATCCACTGTCTATCTATCACAAATGAATTATCGACGAAAACGAACGTAACCAGATACATACGAATTTTTGTTTGTCATTATGTTTTAACGTACAATTTTCAGACAAACGTAAACAACTACAGGATACGAAAACCCTTTCCTTTTGCACACAGGTTATGACTGTGTTTTTGTATTCGTTGCTATGGAAATGCTACCTGGCATGTCCACCTGTTCGTTCATCCAATGAAATTGATGTTCGCTCAGTAAATAAATATCATATGTAAGAAAGTTTTATACAGCATAATCTTTATATAATCTTTATAATACATTATGCAGTAATTGAATGAGGTATGGTACATCTAAGTTGTTATATGTCTATACCTCTAGATGGAACGCGTGATGATTCAACAAGACGTCGCATCGCGTCGTCAGTCTTGACAGAAACGGTTCGCAACGATTCGTGATAATAATGAGAACCGCGTCGTTTCGGAGATCGAAAATTATTTGAAAATGTTTAAAACATATGAATACGTCTTTGCTGGACCATAACGCACAGTATTTATTCTTAACAAATCATTTATGAATGAAAATACAACTGGTTATCGTGATGCTTATTCGTTATGTACAATAGACTAGACTACGTCTAGAATGGAATGCACCGAATAAATAATAATCTAGAATAAATTAGAGATATTGCAGAACACTAATGTAAAATGACAGTACATATCGTAATGAACTGAACGTGATGCACAATCGTAGGTAATAACAACCTATCATTCTATCTTTGGTCGCAAAGACAAAGGAAAAATTTACCAGCACGATTCATTTTATTTATTGAAGTAGTAGTGAAATCTTGTGACGTAGTATTTAAATGAATCGAAATATGTTTTCCACCATTTCTAAAGGGTTATTTGATTCGTTCAGAAAAGTTTGATAAAAACACACCATCGGCAGCGGTCCTATAATAAGCCACCCTCGCTAATGAGAACCTAGTTGAACAATCTGCCGATAAAAACAGACTGAGATATACGTAGTACGCGATATATAAAAATGTTCGAAGGATCGTTATCAGAATTATTTCGAGGATACACTCTTCATAATCAGTCCAACTCTAGCAATGAACACAACAATAAAAGCAGTCGCATTACGTACGTCTTTCAGGTTTACATGAAATTCGAGTGCGAGCGTGTTTCACCTCATGAAAATTTCTAATTTCAATTATTATGAAATACACGGATACCTACGCGAAGGAAAATCATTTAGTACCTAATGTCTTGGTCCTTCTACTCCAATCTTACTCTCTTATGCCTGATATACTGATCAACTGAAAGCAAGCTCTTCGGAAAAGAGAATCAAGGTCGTTCACACTCGTATGAAAATTTACACCTGAACACTGTGGCATAAATGATTGATTGTTTGAGAGACGAAAAGTACGAACGATGAAACTAGCTTAGAATTAGTATTAAAACATATCCGACAACTGATACAAATAAGATCGTATTCCCTTGAAACCATCCTCTAGTTCCCAGGCAGCGAAATAGTCTCGGGAACATAGAACGCAACATTTTATAAAAATGCTGTTCCGTGGATTGATTCTCCTTAGATTACCATAACGTTAAGCCGGCTCTATAATCCATACAACCTTACGGATAAAATAATTAGAAATATTTCTATGGATGATTCCCGGTATATAAGCCACACCATGTTTTTGAAAAATCCATTTGAAACACGTTAATATCGTAGGACGATTGCGAAGCGTGCGAAGGAAGACAATAAGAAAGATTAGTCACCTCTTTCGGCAATACTTCATCGCCTCTATTATGCAATATATCACACGCTCTGCATGTTATCTAGTCCATATGTCACTCATCCAATTGTCATCTAACTCGTTGGTGGGCAACACCTTCAGCTTTCGCAACGCCTCGAGATAAAAAGTCAGCTCGGACGTGACTATACCGTGTTGCGGACCACCGTTATTCACTATATTCATTTTGACTAACTGTTCTCGTAGTTTCTCTTTAAAAGATGTGTTTACCGTTCGATACAAGATTTGTACTTCGACTGCAGGCAAAATACCAGAAACTGCTTCGTGTAGTTTCATTAAATAACTGCAATGATGAATAGTTTGTTTTAGAAATTTCCGGCTATGGCGTTTTCTTTTTCTGCCAGCCTCGGTACTTACTTTGAAATATTTCTAAACGAGACCGACGGTACTGGTGGCCGCGCCGTCCACTTCGATATCTGTCCACCGAGCAGATTGTCGACAATGGTAAGAATCTTGCTTTCGATCTCCTTCACGTGAGCTCGAATGTGTCTCTCGACGCTATCGAGCAACGCGACGCCACCGCTTATGTTGGACGAACCAAACCCACGACTAGGATTCTGCTCTGACAGTGCTGCATTCGAATTGCAACGTTGAATAAATATTTTGAAAAAATGAAACGAAAAAGGAAACTTACATTGAAAGTGTGCCTTTACAAAAGGCATAAACCACAAAATCAGCTTCAAGCTGCGGGCAGCCAGTACCAGTATCGTACTAGTAATTGTTTTTAAACCAGCAACTTGCATCGCGCCAGCGCCGAGTACAAGTTGACAGCAACGGGAATTATAATGGCGTAATAATTCAGCTAAATGCCTCCCAATCGTTCCGGACAAGGCAACCAACTCGCTGCCGGTTCTGCAATCGCAATGAAATTTCATATATTTGTCATTGTTTCTCTCGCTGTTTCGATTCGACAATCACCTGCAATACTCGTGAATCATTTGTATAAGCATCAGAGCCGTGGCAACGACAGCGTACTTCTCATCTCCCACTAGAATAAAATTTTGAACATCGTCTTCCTTAGCTTTGTCATCCGGCTTGAACTGGTACGTTGGTATATATTGGTTTTCGTGCACGTATGTCACCAAGTGCTGGAATTCGGATGGCACGTCAGCCTGTTTCCATCTTTCGGACTCCAACAGAAGGGTGAGTTTCGTTTTAAGTTCGGTATGAAATCTCTGAATGAACTTGCTAGCTTGTGCCTGCGATACGAAGAAATTTTAAACGAACGCTGCGATTCCAAGAGACGAAAGTATCTGTCGGAAGGTATGGAGTTTACCTTAAAGGCGGATCGTAAGGCTGTGCATTGCTTGCCGCAGAGTTTCTCGCAAGTTTCTGTAAATCCCTCGACCAAATTAGCCAACTGACACACTTGTGCCGTGGTTGCCCTCTTGCTCAACCAGGACGACTTGTCGTTCGAATTTTGGCTGTCTTTCTCCTCTAATTTGTTACTCGTGTTCTCGATCGTCGGTTTCTCTTTATCGTTTTGCGACTTGTCTTTTTCATTCGCACCTGCAGAAAGCAGATTTCCCATTCGTTCGTGACAATAATCGCAAACCGAGGTTATCATATCATTGAGTTTGGTCGTTACTCGCGAATGTTCTGTTCGAGTCAATAACCGATCGGGTATACTTTCGTCGAACGATCCGTCGCAAACTCGACCGGCTGCAAGATCTACCGTGTCACGCATGACGTCGTGAACAGCCTACAATGAATACTCAAATGTATCTCCGTGATCAACTGCATTCTCAACTGTGTTCAATACCTTGACTCGCATCAGTAGAAACGTTAACGACTGTATGGTGTTGTTCAGCAACGTTAATCGTTCCGCTAAGGAAAGTCCTCCAACTTCTAGAGCAGCCGCTTGTTGATCACTGCAACAGTCGCTCGCTGCCAGAGCCTCTATCACCCTCTGCTTAGTCACAGCTCTCACTGTCGTGATAGCCTCCTCTTTGTAAGTATCCACAAATTGAAAATGCTTTTGCCGCAGTAATCCGGAAATGATCGACACAAGCTTATCCTGTTCGTTGAGGATGTATAAATGATCTCACTGGGAAGAGATGGACGACGATTTTCTCGCTACAAAGTGTACGTTGCTAAAGATCGTGCGCATACTTACACCATCCAGAACACTGTTCTCACCACCCAACGGTCTGTTCAAATCGGCGGTCGCGTACCTTTGGAACTCTGTGGACAACATTTTATCTACCAATCGCTCCATCTCCATCAACTGGGAACTCAGATGTCTAGAAACGCGGGGAATCGTTATATCGGTGCATCGTGAGGATATTTAGGATTACCGTTGATCGAAATTGGAATGTACCTAAAGCTATGCACCCCGTTCAACTCTTGTAAAAGTATCTCTTGAGTAGTGGAAATTAGATCCAACGCTGCCACGTAATCTGGGGTTGATAACAGCAATTGTATCATCGGTTGGCTCTGATGCACCGTCGCCATAAGCTTTAACTTTTCTTGAACTAATAACCGATTAGATCTTGCTTGCTCTAATCTAAAACGTGCAAAAATCGTGGGTAGCGTCAAACGCATGGTAACATTGTTAAAAATAATTTCGTGGATTACCGTAATATATCTAAGGAATCATTGACTAGATGTCTATCAACTTGATGTATATTTTTCCTAAGAGCTTTGAGAACAGTAATAGTTTGCGTGAGCTGCTCCATTAAGGCATCATGAGAAGTCATAGCGTGAAAAAATGCTTGAGATTTCGAAGCGACCTGTTCAGCTATTCTAACTTCCACAATATCTAAATAGTGACTTAACTGCAAGAAACACATTAATATTAATTGTGTTCACTTCCCCTGGTTTTTTTTTACCATATTTACTCGTCGATGTACCTTTTCTTGCATTTGTTTTACATGCATAACAATATTAGAATCTTCGTTTAATAATCCATTCTTTGTGAATGGAAATACAGCGTAAAAATTGTCTTTTTGAGAAAGATCCAGATTGGGTATTAAAAAAATTTTTGGTATATTAGTTAAATCAAATTGCATTCGATCTGCACAAATAAACATTGTCTACTTAATGCAAAGATTTTCCACAATATTATCAGAATAACACTGTAAGAATCGTAAGATCGTTATTCTTACCTGAATATTTCACTTTTCGTAAATTCGGAAAGTTTTGTAACAATTCGTTGGTAGTCGATCTATTCGCATTCGAATTCATGCGAGAATGCTTTCTGAATCTCTACAAGTCAATATCATTAATTAAAAAACAGAAAAGTTCTAAGGCTTAAGTAATATATGGATTACCCTGGCGATTTTCTTTAAATAAGTTTCGAAATGCTGCATGGTAACTTCGGGGAGGTAAGGGCTTTTAGGTATATCAACTTTTTCCACAAATCCATCTCCCCAGGTACGCGTTAAAAAGTTACTCTGCTTCCCTTTAAACGGATCATTTAAAACAGCTGGCAGGTTTTGCGCAGCAGAGTATACAGTCCACGAAGAGGAAGGCTCCGACAACTGGCCGTTGCTCTTCTGTTGCTGTTGCATCGCTGCATGCTTGGTGGCGTGTGCTACATAATCTTTATCGGAAACACCTTCCACAGGAAGACTAGTGCATACTCCATTATAACCATAGAGACACACAAAAGATCCTCCTTCTCTGACGCAATGCTGATCTCTTAAGTGCCTGAATGCAAATTGAATAATCAGTTATTCAACAAAAAATCTGTGCCTATTTAAACACTGTCAGCTCAATGCATGAATCATTATCGACACAATGCGGTTATGAGAATTGAATGGGAAATATGCTAAAGTCAATGGAATGAAAAATACGTTTAGAATGATTGACATAATTTCAATGAAAACAGAAATCCGGTAGACCGACCCACCTGACAAAATCTTCTATTTGCTTGAACGAAAGGTTAGTGCAATATTCGCAGAAGAGGATCGTGCTCAACGGTTCGGATCCTTTCATGATCTTCGCCATTTTCCATTTGAGGCACTACGTTGACATTCCGTCACTGTTACACTTATTTGACTATGCATCGAGCAGTTTTTCGATATTAACTAAACGTAGAATTATTTCGTGATCCCATTTATCTGCTATCGCTCATTGTCAAATGTATTCTTATCACTCGCGAATACACGTTTCACGATCGGACCCAGGTTGACCAACCAAAAACCACGGGACAATAAGTTCCTGTTTTCATGAAAAAGTTTCTTTACTCGGGCCACTTGTAGACCCGGCTTCGGATAACCTGCCGTGATCCACGATTATTTCATCTACCAGATGATGGATGTGGGCAAAGTGCTATCAGAGAGGATATGAGAGTGCTCACGCCCGGGTCTGAGTTGCCACCACTTTTTGGCACGCTCACGTTTAGCACGGAACAGCTCCTATGCGTACGGTAGAGTCCACTTTTACCACGAAACAGAGACCACACTGTTTTAGCATGAAACAGAACCTTTACTAGTCTGTGGCATAAATCAGAACTAGTTTCAACCGATGCTTCGTGCGATAT